>VWZX01010706.1:2251-24811 GCA_013399015.1 Galbula dea | reverse complement strand
AGAACCATTTCAAGCGTGGCCCATTGTACCCAACACTTCATGGAGCAGAGTGAAAGAACCCACTAGCAAGCAGCCCCTCAAACTCTGGCGTGTCATCCCATTGCTTGTCACTGGCAAGGCTGGTTTTTTCCCTTCCTCCCCTCCAATCTAGTTTAAAGGTGTATCAACCAACCCTGCTAGCTCTACTATATTACAGCTTTTGGAACTGTATAAAAGGGATTACTAGGAAATTTGTTCCTTACTTCCAAAACCTACTGTGCTAAACAGGGTATACTAAAGTACTTTCGAAAGCCATTGCTTCAGAATAGGATTATCTGATTAAAACAAACTCGGGAAATGGATTTATTCACTGTTTACATCATATAAATATCTATAAGGTCTTAACTTTCCTTGATTTATTCACTGTTTACGTCATAAAAATAAGCATGAAGTCTTTATTTTCCTTGGCACTTCTCACAAACATTGAATAAAGAAAACAAAAAATATAAAAAATACGTGTGCAAAACCTCATTAAGTCAGGTTTACTGTTGTTGAATACAATTAACACTTAACAAGGTAAATAAGCAAGACGTAGTTAAGGTTCTTACTTTGCTTTACAACTGCTGTTTAGAGTTATATTTGCTGTGTGCACATTCCTAATTTTTTTTTTCACTCAACCATTTCTACACACTTTTAGTAACCTTTTTAAGAGCTGCTAGTCACCTAAATAATATTAATTATAAATAATGATGAAGAAATGTCCTGGAATAAGTGAATCTACCTTATTAAACACCTTAGTATCCACATACCAAAAATATATGTAGACATTTGGAGCTTTGAATCTTCTTCACTTTGTTGCCTATAAATAAATTTTGTAAGGAAGATAACTTTTAAAAGGCATAAAAGATAATGTAAACTCAAAATGTCATTCAAGAAACTCTGATTGCTTCAGAATAGTGCAGTTATTTGAACTGAATGTGAAAAAGATACAGCTAATATTTGTATGCTGTTTGGCTCAAAAGAAATATTTATTGAAATGTATAGGGCAGTGTGCTGAATTATGGACAGTAAACAGGATAAGCGTTCACTCTAAAAGTCCATTTTTTCTAGAGACTGTGTCTGAAATAAATAAAGGGAAAGAAAAATAGAAACAAAAGGGAGCTCTGCCAGTCATGACAAAACTCTTTTGTGGAAGGACCAAATAGGATTAGCTATAATGAGATTATCAACTAATTCTGTGAGGCAACATCCACATAAATCAACAGACAAATAGGAGGGAACTGATCTCTGCAGTAATTGCTAATAGCAGCAACATATCAGTAATAAGAAAAAGGCTTCCCCTTCTCTCCCTGCAATGTGGAATTATAAAACTATAATTAAATATGTTGTCTGGTAACAAGAGTTTTTCTGTCCAGCACATGAAGGACATTGGAGCTCAAAGCACTAGGTTTACATGGGAAATTTCTGAAAAGTATCCAGAATTATCTTTTTACCAAATTCTGTTTTGTCAGGGTCTTCAAGCAAGACAGGAAAACAAACAACATTCCTATGTTGCCCCTTTTCTATAAGGCACTATTCACTTTTTGCTTATTTCTCTGGAGTTATATACATGCAGCAAGCCATGAAAGACAACGTAAATGTGTTTCTATATGTTACCACAGGAACAGCCCCATGATTAGGGGAGTATAACTCCTCATGCTAGATGTCCTTTTTATTAGTGAGAGTTTACCTGTATCAGTCAAGAATGTGATAAACTCTGGAAGAATAAATTATCCAACCATCATTCCTGCTACCAAAGTTTTATCTGATCTCTGGCTTTCCTTTTCCTGTCTTACCTGGTAGACTCAGAGTTCATCATATTTCCTGTGCTATTTAAAGAACTTCTTGGGCTGGTACATTATTTTAGCCTGTCCCTCTGTTCTTAAAAATACTGTCAGGAAGCAGTTATCCTACAATCGTAGTAGCTTTACAGTTCTCAGTTCATGCAGAGAGACCAGGTTTGATATATATAAAACATAATTAGGTTTGAAAACAGAGGACTCTGGACCACATAACACTTTAATTTTCTGTCCACTCTTCAAGCACACTTTGCATATTAGGGAACCCTACCACAACTGCTTGGGCAGGTCTTTGATTACAACTTGGGATGTGGCATGTGTGTCATGCTGAAAGGATCCTGTTGTAGCAAAGGAAGCAGAAATGATAAGGAGAGTGAAAACTGGGAGCAGCTGACTGTGAAAGCAGAGTTGTGTTGTGCCAGGACTGTTTGGGTTCAACAGTTGCACTTATTTCACCCATATACATCTGACATCTTCCACCATGTTTATTCTGCTTATGCTCAGTAAGAAGACTGTTATACCTTGTACCAGGATCCCCTCAATCTTTTAGCCCTAAGTTATTTTTACATGTTTTCCATTCTTTTCTTCTGCTGAGCTTCAACTAATAGAATATTAACATATTAAAAACCTTTATGAAAATTACTTTTTCCTGTAAAATAGGCAGAATTACGGCTTATTACTTATCTGATGAATTTGTATGGGGAGGGCTTTGTAAAGGGTCTAAGGTCACTCACAAAAGCCAGCTATACTCTTTAGCGCTGTGTCCTGTATCATAGGCTACCTCTTTAGAAAGAGGAGCAACTTTCTCTGAAGCATGATGTAGTAGGAGGATATAGGCCAGGTGTCCACCAAACACACTTGGTTATGGACATACCACATATGAAAGAAAATCTACTTAAGTCTTAGTCATCCTTGTTATTGAATTTGGTTTCTCCTCTGCTTTTTTAACCTTCTGTGACATTTAAAATAAAAGGTAACAAAAGATCAGCTGAACCCAAACCAGTTTTCTGGCAGCTGGATCCTGGAGTTGGAAAGAAGCCTAAGCAAGCTGGTTCTTGGGTGTGCAAACAAATACCAGTAGCAATGAAACTATTTTTTCTCAGCTATTCCTCTTGCCTAGAAGGCATGTGGCTCACCTTGGTCCGAAGACCTTGCATCCTGCAAGTGTTAGTGTTAACATGTGTTAATTACTCAACAACTTGCAAGCACACAGACATCCAAAGGCATGGTGGGAGTGATCTCTATCCTAGTAACATCCTCTTATATGTGCAAGGGCATCTTCCTTTCTTTGAGCTTTGGGAACCACAAATCCATAGATGCTTTCCAGGCCCACGCATACAGAATCTCAGAATGGCTGAGGTTGGATGGGTTTTTAAGAAGAGGATAGATGTGTTTCTTCAGGGGATGATTTAGGGGTAAGAGTAGTCTAGGGCTATCGGTTGGACTAGATGATCTTGAGGGTCCTTTCCAACCATAATGATTCTGTGATTCTGTGACCTCTGGAGGTCATCTGTTCACCAGATATCCAGAACCATGTCCAGATGGCTGTTAATGTCTCTTTTGGGCAGCTGTTCCTGTGCTTCATCACTTTTGGAGTAAAACTGTGAAGTATTTCTTGATGTCCAGGTGGAACCTCCTCTGAGTCAGTTGTACACATTGCCTCTCGTCCTGTCACTGGACACTTCTGTGTAGGAAGAGCCGTTCTGAATATTCAAGGAGTCGTCATAGAGGTAAGAGTGAACTTCATTTATTGTTTACATTACAGCACTTTATATAGGGTCTTACAGGGTTCACACGGGTAAAGCAAAGCTACTATAGGCTAAACTAACTTGTTCACACACTTTGTTACTAACATAATTGGTTACATTCACATCCATACAAACACACTGTTACAATAACGCCCCCCTAGGTTCTTCAGTTAGCATACCTTGCCTATCTCCATCTTGTCCTGTTTACAGCCTTACTATTTTTCCCTATCTTCAAGGACATAGCCCTCAGGATCATGGGCTGGGTTGAGCAAACAGGCTCTCATGTCCTTGGTCTGCTAAAATATTCCCTACACTTCTGGAAGGAGCCTGGCTCTGATTAAGGGGAAACTAACATTGAATATTTGCAGAGGGTGGCTGAAGACCGGACAATGAGACAATCTAGGTGTGGTGTACAACACAAAAGAAACTGCAGAGATAAAGATTGAACAGGGACAAAGAAATTGAATAGAAGCCCCAGACTGGGTGATGGGACAACTTAATAGATAGTGGAATGGTCTGGGTTTGGAGCACAACACAAAAGAAAACCAAAGATCAGCTGGAACCGATCTTCAGTCTGGATCTTCAATCTGGCACCAATTCCTAAATACAAAAGAGGGACTGGAGGGGGTTAGTATATAACGAAGGGGGACCTAGGGGGTGGTGTATATGCATATGTAATACTTTATAGATATGTTGATAGTTTCCTGTAACTCAATTGTACACCTGAAATACTTTGTAGATGGTAGCCTACTTCTTATGTAATACTTTCCTGTAACACTTTGCAGCTGCATTGACAGTTTAATCACTTTGTAGATGGTAGCCTGGTGCATATGTAATACTTGAAATACTTGTAGATGGTAGCCTATTTCTTATGTAATACTTCTATAGAAATGTTGATAGTTTCAACTGTAACGTAAAATACCTTCTAGATGATAGTTTGTTGCATATGTTATACCTTATAACATAAATAGAGCGTGGCTCAGGCAGCAAGGTGTGCATAGTTTGGTGGAAATATCCCCTGCGCACCCGGCGCCGAGAATAAACCTTTCCGTGAGTAAAAATATTGATTAATTTCCTTAAATCAGCTCCATCTTCTTTATAACCTCCCTTCACATATTTATGAGATCCCTCTCTGAGCCTTCTTTTCTAGGCTGAGCACTCCAGCTCTCTCAGTCTTTCCTCATAGAAGACATCCTTTAATCCCTTAAATACTGTCCTGGTTTCGGTTAGAATGTCCCGGTTTGGGTTAGAACAGAACTAATTCTGTTCAGTGATTTTATTTTTCTAAAATGTATTCCATCCCATATACATCATATTCAGTATCAGTCCTCCCCCCCCAACCCCCCTTGCTAAAGCTACCTGCTAACTTCCCCTTTAAAACCTCAAATTCCTGAATCTTAAGCTCAGGCATTTCAGGAAGGACCCTGCCCCCAGGGGGAAACGGAAGTCGGAAGGTTTTGGGACCCTGGGTTTGCAGCTGGGACTTAGTCTGTACTGGGTGCTGGTAGCTGAACAGCGTGGAGCTGTTTGGACGCGTGCTGGGAGCTGGGATGTTTTGCTGCAGCTACTGTGGTGACGTAGTTATCATAAAAAGGGGAAGTTGGGTTCGGTGTTGGGTTCGGTATTGTGTTCTGTATATATTTGTATGTGTCTCATTTAACATTGTTATTATTATTAAAGTAGTTTTAGTTTTACTTTCCAATCCAGAAGCCTCTGTGCCTTTATTGTCCCCTATCTCTTCTGTTTGGGGGTAAAGGGGAGGTAATAAGGAGAGTCTGCCATGGGTCAGTGGTCGGCTCAGCCTCTACCCTCGACAAACACCTTACTAGTCCTTCTCTGGACTCTGTCCTGTAGTTCCACATAGGTTCTACCAAATATTGCACAGGTTTTTTATTTTCAGAAATAGTAAAGGCCACCCTATAGGGTTGGTGAAATCCTGTTTCCACTCACAAGCATGCTGAAAGAGGTAGGATTTCTAGACTTCCCTCTTAATTCATCTCAACAGTGGTCTACTCTCTAGCACTGCAGGACTTCTTTAAAAAAACAGCCAGACAACAAACTCCCCCCAAACCCTACTAAACAACCCCCAGAAAGACCCCTCACAAAATTACTGCTGAGAAAAGACTGTTTTACAGAAAGTTCACCTTCTTCTTCATTCTAAATGTTCCTTACGAAATCTGCAAGATTAACAGACAATACATGGTGTATGTTTCCAGGTAAGATACCTTACCCTTTTGATTGAAAAAGGGAAAAACATGTTCCTACTTCCAATGCTTTAAGCCCTGCTAATATATCATGTTTTACAAGTTAGTCTCATAGGTGTGACAGAATATTTGCAACGTTAGACAGAGGAGCATCATCTTTATTTTTCATACTGTATCATCAAAACTAGAAGCATGAATGTAGGACCCTGCAGATTAGATCTATACATTCCCAGTGTTACACCTTCAAATTTTGCCTTGCGCCTGCTTCAGGTTTGGTCTGGTTAGCTGGATGTCATAGGCTTTTCTTTTCAGAGGACAGAGTACTTGCATGACATGCTTCTTAAAGGAACAAAAACTTCTCCTTTCAAAAGCTGATTCTCTCTCCTTCCTTTCTGTTTAGGATTAATCCATTCTTGCCTCCTAGCAACCACTTGCCATTACAGCTCTTGCCAAGAGGGCCAGTAAACATCTGCCGTGTAAGTACCTAATGCAAGCAGGGTTAATGAACTGCTTTTAAGTACAGTTCTCTCTAGCTAGTACAGACAGAAGATCTACAGCATGTGCCCCACTGTCAGCACTCTCAGAAAAGAGGTCTTGAGTTTATCAGCAAACACAGCAACATGCTGCTGATTGATAAACCTATGTTTGAGAAAGTAGGGACAAATATGTTCTTCCTTTGATAAACCAAGTGCAGATCTGAATCTGGACTTGCTGTGGACCCTATGAATGCTGTGCAGTGACAGCTAAGGAGCTGACAAAAGTAACACCTAGTTTTATACATTTAACCAGAGCACCTACATTTGATGTTTAGTTATTACAGGATTCTTGAACAGTCAGTGGAGAAAGGCACCTATAGAGATGAATTTAAATCCAAATCTGAATAAGCCTCTGGGAGTGCCCCTTTCTCTCTCTCTCTTTCTCAACTAACTCCACAGTGAAGTAAGACAGCTAGGCTTTTGACTAGCACCTGAAACTAGGAAAGGTGAATCCAAGTACACCTCAGGAAATCCGTTTCGCCTCTGTCATTATCTATACATATGAATAAGCAAAAGATATACAATCAGGCTGGTGTCTGACAAATTTTCCACCTATGCTCCTTTACCCTACACTCCTTTACAGATAATGGAGAAAAGTAACCTTTTAAAAATGTGATTGATTTCAGATTAGAACTCCACTAAATGCCTGTTTCTCACCACTAACTGTGAGGAAGCGTGGAGTGATTAGCTCAGCTCTGGACAGCTAGTCCACAGTATCTAGTATTGTAGATAGCTATGAATTCCTCACTGCTTTTCCTTGCAGAGACATTGTGACACTGTTGCTTTTATGTGTGTAGATATGCACACACGTGGACGTGTGTATACATATATATATAAACACACATACTATTTAATTCCAAGATAATACACATATCTGTATGTGTTAGTTGTCGCGTATAGTCCAGTCTTCTCTGATCTTCCTGCCACTAGTGCTACAAATCATATGGGCTCTGCAAAGCTGGGAAGAAAGGCAACAAATCAGGCTTTCTTCTCTTGCTCAAGGCATGCATCATCCTGCCATCTAGCAAACAGAAAACTGAACTGAGAGCACTGCTCTCCTTGCATTTAGTAGTTGAGACTGGCTGAGCACAAAAAGCAGCACCAAGTGTTTGAATTAGCACAAAAAAACAACCAGTCCTTGGGTGTCCATGCTCCACAGGCAGTTTGACCACACCTCCTTGTAAGCCCCACTAAATGACATTAGAATATGCAACTCCAAGCTTCCAGTGTTCTCCCTTTAACTAAGAGGAAATTTTAAGTCAAAGAAGTTAGTTAATAACCATATGGTGAGTCAGAGGTTGTTTGCTATGGACACTGCTGGGTTATCTCCTTCACAAGCTCCTCTCTACACACTACAGGGAGCCAAGTGTCCTTTCCTATGTCTTGTGATTTAGTCCACTCATTGCAGCCACATATCTACAGAGGTGAAGATGCTAGGACTTAACAACCCTTGATACCTAAAGGCATCTCTTCAATCTGTATTATATAGCCTGAACTTCACTGTTAGTCCTCTCTCAGCTTGTGGAAACTAAATGCGTTGGACCTGTAAAAGTCATTGGCATGAGAAACATTTCAGTGCTGTTTCAAGAACATCAACTAAGTATATTCACAGGTTGTCCAATATATGGAGACTTCTGGGCCCACTTAACTGCATTCAATGTGGATTTAGAAATACAGAGGATTAAATAAAATTCTGTCCTCCTTCCTGTTGCTTTTCTATCTCTTTGGAATAATCCCAAACTCTGCAGCACAGGACATGTTGCTTGTCAGAGTGATTTCCTGCAACAGCAATTTGCAAATTCAAACTACGCATCGCAACACTCTTGTAAGGTGGAAAGGAAATGAAAAAGCTGTCAGCAAACCATCACTTGTTGAAGCAACCTCATGTAGATCAGAGCTTAACCTTTGGGCTTAAGGATTTTAAATAACAGGCCATGGGAACACTGAGGAAGAGGGCAGGACCTGCATACCCCTATCAGTGTGAAGAGGTATGGAGGCTCTTAAGTGCTTATACAACCTTGGGCAACCCTCAGGTTTGATGTTTTTGTCCCCTAGTGAAGCCAAATGCTTTTGAGAAGCCAGCACTTAAAGTATTTAAAGCAGTAAAATGGTGACTACTAAGATCTCAAAAAAACGCCTACATCCTCAGCTCCCATTTGAAATCCCACAGATATCGAAATGGCTCTTAAGACACTTAAATACTTTTAAAAACATGGCCTTAAGTAAGGCACATCAAATACAAATCTCAGAGGCTGCAGTCCTCCATACCCTGAGCAAACACGCTGCCTTCAGAAGCATTTTCTATCCCTTTGTACTGGTCTCCCTGCAATGTAAACAGATGCTGTGGCACCATTTGGGCAATCTCTAGTGGTCATCTCTGCAGTTCAATGTTTGTAATTTTTATGTCTTCCTGTTTTCAAAGTGACTTATCTGGCACAATGTTATTACAGTGTTATTATTTGCTGGCCCAAAGAACGCGTGATTAAAGTAATGAATATAAACAGGCTTTGGAAAAGACGTAATTTTAATCCTTGCTGATTAATTTCATTCCTCTGTAGACTACCACTGAGTTTAGAATGAGAGGCGGACCTCAGTTAACTCCAACATCTGGACCCAGAGCCACAAGACAAATTCACAATAGTTCCTGTCTTTGCAACAGAATAAAACATTCACTTCTTTAACCCTAAATTTCCCAGAAATTGGTACATTCAAACTCCAGGTAGTACTGAGAACTTAAACTGCATTATTTTATCAACAGGAGTCTAGAGCTGTCATATGGTGCTCACCAGAAGACTTTATCTCCTAAGAGGATCCTGGGTGACTATGCTTCCCAGTTCAAAGGGGCAGTCAGGAATTGCCTGCTGGTGAAGTAGAAGTGTAAAATACCTGTTCTTCTACTAGCACTACCTCACCTGAAAGTCATCTTGTTCTTTTAGTGAGAGTTTGAAGCAGAAGGAAAAACTTTGAATTCTCACTGAATACAGTCCTCTGGGAAGGATCAAGTTCACTCATCAGGAATTACTCTTAGCTGCCCTTCCTGGGAGGAGCAAGAGGGAAGAATCTATATGCTTTCTGTAATTGATTTGAGATGTGTCAGGTTCACAGAGCATAAAATAAAGAGCCTTCTATTAGGGTGAAGTAACCCAGTCACCAGTGCAAAGAAAAGCAAACAAAGAGCTTCCCTTAGCTCAAACACTGTGGTATTTTCAGACTGTGAACGCAGACTGATTTGATATTGTGCACATATAGCCAATCTCTGGCCCTCCCCACATTTGCCCTTTCAGTGGCCACATCCTGGTTAGTCCACAACGCACAAAACCAGCTTGGCCACCCAGGCTGGGAGTGTGAGAACAGCAGATTCAGGAGGGAGAACAGCAGCTGTGAGCTGCACAAAGAAGCATGTGCTACAAATGGCGTGAAGTGCAGAATGAAAGATGCAGACTCGGAGAGAGCTGGAATCCTCCAGGTCAAGGGAATTCTCTCCCCACCAGCTTGGCATGGTGCCACATTCCTACATTCCTGGCCCTGCCATGGAACAAGGCAGTGTTGTAGAGGCAAAGGCTGAACGCTTTGTTGTGGGTAATGTATGTCAGAACCGCTTAAAAAGAAAACCAAAGTTTTAAAGGTCTTGTGCTGGCCATATCCTGGGACCCAAACGTAAAAACACTTTACAGATGATTACTAGATTAAGATATTCCATAGTCTCTTTCACTACAACTCACTGAATTTTAAACAGTTTTATCTTATACTGAACAGAATTTGCTTGAATTAAACTACAGTCTTCCTTCTTGAAATGATTCTGACTTGATTTAGAAATAACGAAACACTAAAGTATGAAGAATAATATTCTGCTGAGTCTTCTAAAGAGATTTTACCTTGCAAACCAAACTCTGAGAATCACAATTGCTTCACACAAAATATGACAACAGACTCATGCTTCAATCAGCAGTTCATATGCCATTAAAGCCTGTTTCTTTCATGTGCTGAAACAGCAGAACAGATAAGAAGTGGGAACTGACAAAGTTCAGTGCCACAAAAAACCCCAAAATAAAATCATAGGGTAGTAGTAATCAGGGACTCCTCACTGAGAGACACTGAAGCACTCATTTGCCATATGGACAACCTCTCTAGAGAGGTCTGCTGCCTGCCAGGGGCCTGGGGCCATGACATTAGGAAGAAGAGATCAAGCCTGGTAAAGCCAGATGATTACCATCCACTCCTGATGTTTCATATTAGGCCAAATGAGGCAACGACAAAGAGGTACCAAAACATCAGAAGGGACTTCATATCACTTAGAAAGATGGTGAAGGGATCAGAAGGGCAAAGAGTGTTCTCCTCTATCCTCCCGGTAGGAGACTGAGACCCAAGGAAAAGGGGACGAATAGATGAGATGAATGACTGGCTGCATGGCTGGTACCACGCTGGGGGTTTTGGGTTCTGTGATCTTGGACGTACCTTTGAGAGACCAGGCATGATGACAGGAGATGGGATGCATCTGACCCAGTGGGGTAGGAAAGTTCTGGGGAGCAAGCTGACTGGACCTATCAGAAGAGCTTTAAACTAGATTTGGCTGAGGGAGGGGATGTAGAGAGGCAACTGTTGGCCTCCTCTCACTTGTAACTACCAGTAGGGCAAGAGTGAATGGATTCAAGTTGTGCCAGGACAGGTTTAGATCGGATATTAGGAAAAAATTATTCACTGAAAGAGCGGTGAAGTATTGGAATAGGCTGCCCAGGGAAGTGGTGGAGTCACCATCCCTGGAGGTTTTCAAAAAAAGGGTAGATGTGGTGCTTAGGGGGATGGTTTACAGATAGCAGCAGCGTAGGGCTATCAGGGGGACTTAAGGATCTTGAAGGTCCTTTCCAACTGTGACATGTTTCTATGTACTTCATAGTGACTGGAAAGATGGAGAAGACATCAGTTAAATTTTTATAATTTAAACTTTTATTGCACCTTTTCTTTTGATATAGCGTCCATAGTGGTTACAGTCCAGGAAAAAATTAGGTTATGCTTGCAGTAGTAAACCACATATTGCCAGTAAACTTATGTGCACATTTACAGTCAACTGCCTTCACTGTTCAATTGCAGTTGAATGGTGGGATATGGCTTTATCTAAGACCAAGCGAGCGTCTCCCAAACAATTCCCTGGCATGCTTCCAGGCTCAGTCCCCACTGGTAGTCTGGATACAGCTAATCCTTTTTGAAGGGCAAAAGAGGTTAACACCATTGACCAAGCATACCAGTTATCCTGTACCAGTTAAAATCGGTACCAGGTAATCTTTCTTGTTTCCTAGTATAAGAATTCCCTAGTATACACTTAGCCTGAGAAGCCTGGGCTTACTATGCAGAAGACAGCTGACAGAAAGGGAAAATTAAAATGTTTGGCTTTCAGCTGCTTTTTTCCTTCCCCTAGTTCCTTCTGTCCCTCTCTCTCTCCCTGCAAAATCTGTTTAGATGCTTCTACAGCTATCCCAGATGTGCTAAAATCTGTCTTATTTGGGCCCTCACGCAAAAAGGGAGGTAGGTTTAGGTGTAGGATGGGGGAAGAGAAAGAGTGAGCTGTTGACCACAGAAATTCTGAAAAAGCATGAGTGAAAAACAGCAAGAAACAGAGTAGATATTTCTGGGTGTGTGAGAAGGACAATTACAGTTTCTCTTTGGAAACACATCCATCAGAGTCTCATCTACAGTGAGCTGAGCCAGTCAACTGGAAATCTCTATAATAATTAATTTTTATTTTTCTCATGAAGACAACAAGACAACACAAAACTTTATTCTTTCTAAACAGACTTTCTTCAGTTTTTCAGTCTGAGGTGATTGGATCACAGCATTTCAACAAAGTTTGTTTTCTGAAACAAGATTTGAACCTCAGGACTTCAGAATCCTTTTCTTCTTGGAAACTGTTCTACTTCAGTAAAATTTGATAACAGCTTGTTTTTACAAAATAAGACATCAATGCCAAATTAAAGCTGGCAATATCATTTAAAGAAGTGTCATTCTGGATATAAACAGGAAATGTTTAGACTGCTGATCCAGTGATTAATGAAAGTTTCCATGTCTACATAGCAGCCAATTTTCCCTTTCCTTGGAGACTACTCCATTACATAAGCTACAGAAGGGCCAGAAGTTTGGTTCCACATATTGAAGTATGCAAAAAAAAGTATTTCTGTGCAAATGCTGGCATGGTTTTCTTCCTTTGAAATCAATTACAGGCATTCTCACTTACTCCAGTTGGAGTGTGAAGCAAACCAATATCTGAAAGGTTTTTTGTTCACACCTCTTTTTTAGGGCCAAAGCAGTTTTCTTCTATAAGAATTCTCAGCCTTCCCCAAATTCATTCATACACACCACTCCTTTATAGTCTGACTACAGCTTAGAGAAAAACCTCTCACTTTCCCTTCTCTTAGATAGCCAAATATCTTTCCTAGTTCGGTGAAAAAAAGAGAATTTGCCTGAGTAGTTCTGAATGTAGTTGTATGGATCTAGCCAGATACCCACAGTTGTCTTTTTAAGTTGCCCATAATCTAAACACATATTAAAAGGGAGCCTTACAATAGAGCCCTCTAATTGCCTGATCTAATTGTTTGACCAAAGAGTATCAATTTAGGATAACAATAGCACAGGGCAGAACTTGTTAGCTAGTACATGCTGTCCCTAGATCAGTGAAGAGAGAAAAATAAAGAAGTGTGTATTTATGTTGTCTTCTCTATACTTTTTGCAGGGACACAGAAACCTCAGACACCCAAGGGAGCCCAAGACCTTCAGGACAGCTGCTTAACTTGGCACTTTAATTTGCAAACCAAGCATATCAACATTTGTTTGGTGGAATTTCTGAGAAGCAGAAACTGCACTGACCAGAGCCTCTCTAGGCAAACTGAAAAGGCAGGTGGGAAAAGAAAAACATGCTAGTGCTTTTCTAGTGAACTCATAGACAAGTTTAGACTTACCCTTGAGAGCCAGCCAGGTGTTCCTGAACTTCTGAAAGGTGTCGAGATCTCTGCTTTTGTTGGAAGCAGCAGAAGTGTGGAGGACCCCACAGAAGACAGGTTTACAATTTAGCATTTAGGTTTTTATTCTTTCTGGAGAGTTTTTTTTATTTTATTTTATCAAGCACAAGACTGCCTTTTTCCTGATTTTACTATATGCTGTGCATCTGAGCTCTCTGGTAGCCTTTCATTTTGTGAGGAGGTGAAATCTCTGTGTAAACATTAACCTACAACATAAAGACCATTTGAGGTAATAAACTGGCAAAAAGACTCTCTTATGTAAGAGGAGTTGCCCCCACCTAAAATGTCTCCACCACATAGCTTTCAGGAATGAACAGGGTTTAAAGTTAATATCTCACTGTGTAATAGTTAACTTGAAAAAATGTGATTGTTTATATCTGAAATGGGTTGCCATGGGGAGCAGGGGAAATGGGATGTGGCATACTTAACCCTCTTTACTAATTTTTAGAAGACAGGGAAAAGCTATATGTAATATTTAGCTTTATTCTGTAGAAATGCACATCTTGTGTATATTGTGTTTTTATTGTGTATATGTATATAGCAACAAACTACTCGTGAAGGACATGATCTCAAGTTTGCTGAAGTCGTTGAAAATGCTATTGACCTAAATGACTGGGTAATTACTAGATGCAAATACTTAAATTTAGAAGTCTCAGTAATGCCCATAAAATAAGGACTTAATTAAGGCTTCCAGCTTAAGGAAGACTTAAGTGAGGCACAAGCACTCTGACAGTCTGTCTCATTTCTTGTGGCACACTGTCTCAAACCACTACTTCTCATCTACTTCTAACCAAAAGACTACCTCACCTCTTTGAAAAACAATCTAAGACCCATGTTGTTCTTCACTGTGACAGACTTTCATTCACAACAAAGCAAATAAATTGAACCTACTGTTTATCCCTTACTATTTTGTTCTGTTCTGCTTACTTGTGTGGAAATATGTGTGTTTTGATGTATTTATTTTATGATTACTTTGTGCTCCCTGAAGCCACAGCTTTCAGAGTCAAACCTGAGTATTTCAAGTATAGTCAGGGGGACTATTCAGGGGACAGGCAAGCTTTTGCTCTCCATGTCAAAAGAGATTAACTATGTTGTCATGTTTCTGTATCAAAATTCCTTTTTAAAATACAGACAGTAGTTTGCTCAAACACTTACCAGCAGACAGCTGTCAGTTTAATCTTACCCTTCTCAACTAAGCAACTTGTGCGATCCTGCAAGCACAGTTCTTGGTATCAACAATGTAGGGGAAACTACAACTGTAGGAATCTGAATATAAGAATGAGGATGCATTACTGCATATACAGGCACACATAGAGTTATGTCTAGGGGGAAAAAAAGAGCTACTAATCTATGCAATGTTTACAACCAAGCTCGAGATTCTCAAAATATTTTGGTATTTAGCTGCTCATTACTTCCTTAATAATGCCAAATACAGATGTAGGATGTGTATGTATTTCAACTGAATGCATTTGTGTGGGTCCTTCCCTAGTCTAACTGTAGAAGAAACATGAATCGCAGACTGCAGAGGAATGGAATAAACTGTAATGAAAGCAATTCTATTTTGGAAAAGCAAACCACTACTAACTGTCTGCAGCCCCAGAGTGTGGTTGACATATAATAAAACTGAAGAAGGTCTTTACCCTGTAATTAATTCTCTAAAACAACACTAAACTGGATTTTGTTTAGCTCAGGTCTCTGGTTCAAATATTTAATGTTCTTTTATTGCAACAGGTTCTTAAAAAACTTTTAGCATTAGTAGATCTAGATTAGTAGATCTAGACACATTGAAGAACGAGCAAGGAAATCAGTCTGCAGATCAGGACCAATCGGATCCACTGTTAGGCTGGCCTGTGGCTGACTTAGAGACCAGTATTCCTACAGCGTACCTTCAGAAAGGACTAAATCTATCACATGAGCTTAAAAGAAGCATCTGACTTCGCGGACAGGGTGTGGATGGAGGCCTCAGGTGAGGCTGGTCAAGGCAGTTAAGGTCTATGGGTACCCCCAGCGGACTGACAAGATCTATTCTCAATAACCACTGTCTTGAACAATAAGTAAGTAATTCATTCTGTACGTGTACTCCAAGATGCTTCTAACTACACCACTTGCCATCTCTCTGTAGGTCATGTGTTTCTATGACAACACACAGAGCCTATCTGATATTGATCTAGAGCACTCTGTGTCATACCAGTCTGCATGCAGGCTTGAGGTTAAAGGAATGGCAGAACTTGAAGATTTATAAGATTTTTTTCACAGGATAAATATTGGACTTGACGACCTGCTATATTCTTCTGTGTGTACTTCCAGCTACTAAACTACTCAGAAGGGGCACACTGAAAATGATACTGACCTAATTCCTTATAAAACAATGTGGATTTTCATTTACACCTCACACAGCTGCAGAAAGAGAAGCCAAATGATGTAAGTGTGCCTTAGCTGGCTGCAGTCAAACATTTTTGCTGCTTAATAGGACCATCATTTTCAATGGATGGTTTCAACAATGGAAGCTTGTGGCATTTTGTATGACATGGGGATCATCAGTTCAGCAGACTTCTGTTGTTAATATGTTCCTGAAATAAAATGATATCCCTGATTCCTTGTTAGTAAATGACACAGAAAGCTTGTTTCTTCCGGCAGGGCTTTTGCAAGCAAGTTAAAATTTAGCTACCAATCTCCTCACCTTCCTGTCTTAGCAGATTCCATATCTAGAAAGAACAATAGCCTGTCAGCTGCTACAGTTTGACACTCTCTAATCTGGAGAAATTAGACTTGAACCCATCAGCAGAATGCTTTTCCCCCAGCCATGCCTTTTATTTCATTATTTAGTCTGGTGACTACATTTTGAGTATGCCCTTTCTTACTAAGAACTGTTAGTCTTGCTTTGTCTGGGCGTAGTATCCCAAAATTAGGCCAGCCGTTTCTCCTACAGTTTCTCATCACTATAAAATTAACAAGGAGTTATGTAGTGGTGCATAGACAGAAACAGATTGTTGGGTAACACATATACTCCACACAGTGGTTAAAAAAATAAATAAATAAAACCACCCCCAACAACAAAAAAATGTATCTATTACTCATGCTTCTTTACATTTCTATGAAACAGAAGCTTTGCCTGTATATGCTGTTGAGAAAACAGCTACTTTTCCATGCCTGGAGAATGGAAGACTACAAAGGCAGAAATAATGGACTTTAAATTGCAACTGCAATGATGAAGCTTAAATCTTAAGGAAAAATTTCTTCTTAGAAAAACGTTTAAACTCTAGCATGTCTTAGCATGATTACAGAATCCAAAGGTAGAATCCCCACCTTTGGCAGCTTTTAAGATCTGACTATGCAAATATCTCTTACAAATGACAAATGTTCTGTCTTGAGCAAGGAGATGATCTTACCTTGGGAATAGGAGAGAAACCAAACAATGTTTAAGTGTCTTTTTACATGATTATGTTTTACTTCTTTGTATTTCAGAAGAGATGGTTCATGGCCAGGAAAATCTGCCTTATTAGTAGAGATTAATAAAAAAAAATCTGCAAAGTTTGTGAAAGAGATTAGAAACTCCACAGGGTCAGTCTTTTAGGACATACCATTAAAATGAGAATTCTCACTTACCTAACTGACAATTTAATCTATCAAGGGTCTAGGCAAGTGTCTGTGGTGGGAAGCTATACTTAGAAAAAAATCTAAAATAAAATATGTTATGTAATTATTAGTCATTAGAAAGTTGATGGCATATTTCCACAGAAGCACTTGAGGTGGCATTTACTTTACTATTATTGCTTATAAAAATCCGTCCTCAACCAATTGTCTAGGTCCCCTCTATGGTGAGTGGGGAGAGACAGATGGCTCTCTGAGATGACAAAGCCCATCATTCTTAGATGTATCAGCCTGTAATAACTGTTTCTGTGCTGTCCAGAGAAGGAACTGACACAGATACAAAAGACTAAAGATGAAATTATGTAAAACAAACTCCACCCCTGAAGTCTTTATGTTGGTGTGTTTCTGAGAACATATAGTTCAACTGCGAGGAGGAGTGTTTATCCTTATTTATTAACTACATGAATGAAAATAAATTCACCCTGGTCTTGGAGAGCTCCATATATCAGTCAGTCTTCTGCAAAATTTCAGATTAAATAATCACCATGGTCCCCTACAGACGTGAATTCTGTTAATCATAAAGAATTATAGAGTCAATTAGATCTCATAGCTTCTACAAATGGGAACTATTGGCCAGAGCTACTAAAGATCAGATTTTCAAATTAAGAGCCTAAGTTGAAAATTTTCTGCATAACCCTAGAGTTTGTGTGTGGTAATTGGCTGAGCTGAGCAGGGATGTAAGATACTATAATTTACAAGAAGAGCTTAAAGAGGCTAAAAAAATCCAAAATCTAAATTTAAGGAATACAGAGCATTCATATTAAAAAATAAGGACAAGAACAAAAAAATTTTAAAAAATATTGAAGTAAGATTGTGAGGAGACATCTCAGTTCTCATTAAACAAATGATCTAAAAGACATACAGGGAAGAACTGCAATAATGGTTCTGACTTACAAACATATGAAAATTACCTTAAACTTTGCATGTTCATTTACTTCAGTTTCTTCTGCTTTGCTCGTTTCCTTGCTGTGGGTATCAACATGTATGCATGGAAACAAATGCTTTTAAAATACAGTTTTGTAATTTGTTTTATAGACCACAATCATAGCACTGCAATGAAGACAAGAAGATCTGAAGTTATATGAATCCCATTCAGAATGCTGCTGAGAAATGCTCTGTCGTAGTGAACTCCAGCACCTTTGGCTCCCTCTTTCTGCATTAATTAGTTACGTAAGATTATAAGTATAGCCAATGACTGTAAATTACTTCAGTGAGCTGCCAGCTCATCATTACTCACAGTCCTGTCTCACAAATGCACTAGCTAATGACTTATCAGATTAAATCATCTGAGATGGAAGAGATAATTATCCTCAGGAAGAACCTGCCAGGTATTTGGCTGAAGTAAAATATCAACAGGTTAACTGGCCAGAATGTGTTTGTTTAGAAGTCTATTTGAAAAGACCTCATACGCAGCTCACTGTTCTGTAGAATCTGAATAAAAAAGACTTCAGACACTATATTTTGTCCTCTCAAAACCAATTGTGCTGTACTAATCACAGAATCACAAAATTATTACGGTTGGAAAGGACCCTCAAGATCATCTAGCCTGACCGATAATGACTGAAACCCATCTGGAGTTGAATGCTACCTGAGACAATACACCAATGACACAGAAGTGGATGCCTTTGTAAAAGGACTATTGCAACACTGCTCATAGTTTCTAAAAAATGCCTTCAAAATAGCAAGCACTTTTGGCTCTAGGATGGTATTGTCTACAGATTTCCTGATCCTGAAGATGCAAGTAGCTGCATAAAGTGCAATAAAGACGGTGCATATCCTGGACTGGAGGAAGTTTTCCAGTGTTTCCCAGCCAGCTAGTCTCAACTGACATTTCCAGTGACAGACCACAACACTGCCTTAACTCACCCTATGAGCAATAGTTTGATGAGAGAACGGTTTCCTTGTTGCGCTGTTTGAAGCCAGTGTTGGACAGAAATGGCAGAATGCTCTGTCTGTGTGGGTGAACAGGCCTCCTTTGCAACCTGTTCACCCAGGCACACTAAGAAGAATTAGAAACAGCAAGGCACATGTGTTAGAACCTGCCAGGAGACTAGGAGGGATTCACGTGGTACAATGCAGAAACAGTACAGATTTAATGTGAATCATGCCTTTCTTTCCCTTCATGGTGAGGCACATGCCTTACTAGAATGTGGACTGCTTCCTTTCCAGCAACCAATGTTTCTTAAGACTTGCTGATGAAGCAAGTTTCTGTTGCCTTGGAAGAAATCCATAAGAAAGATGACAAGGTGGCATATAAACTTATCTCAACATTTCATATGGCTTCATTTTCCATGGGAGACCTGTTTTATTCAAGCATTCAGAGATTAAAATAAAGTACCTTGTTGTTTGCTTTTTGTTTGTTGTTTGCTTTGGTTTAGTTTTTTGTTATTGTTGTTGGGGGGGGAGTTGGTGTGGGGGTTTTTTGTAATTGTGTTCTCTCAAGAGAGCTGTACTGCAGACAGAAGCCGGCAAGCAAAGGGCAGAGACTGCAATCAGGAATGATTACAACATACAAAAATGTCAGTGGCATAACATGACTTAACTGTGATTCCACAAATTATAGATGAATGCAGGGGTAGAAAAATCAAAACCAGAAAACACACTGTACCCTTTATATTCAAATACCCCAAATTTTACCAAATTCCTTGGATCAATTCCAGACATTTACAGAAACTAGCTGCTGCTTTTTGCATGTCATGCCCTGAGAAATGAGTTTAGGGCTGAAAAGCTGACTGGAGAACTTGAGATTAAACATATACTCATCTTAAAAGTTCAGATAGGTCATATTTACTCAGAAAGCAGACTCCTACATCAAATATGCTGATGGAAACAGGTTGGACGCTGAGTGTGATGAAGAACACAACATTTCAACAGTTGTACAGAACACTGAGGTTCAAAGGGCTGGAACAACATGACCTCTGAAACTCTGCTCCTACTTAAAAGAGCCATATATATGAATGCCTGGAGGAAGAAAAGTGAGACATGGAAGCTTGGTCTCAGTGTTTTATTAGCTGCTTCTTCTTAGTGATGAACTGTCAGCATGGGCTTGAGGTGAGACCCACCTGAATGCCAAGGACAGTAACAGAAATACAGGGTGTCCTTCCCCTGCAGCAATTTACCAAAGACTAGGGCAAGCTTCAGGGTCTCTGCCTCTGCTCTGAAGCAAGGTTATGTAAGACAGGACAGAAGTTTTCTCTTGCATTCATGAAGAGAGCCATCCAGAGACAACTTGCCTAACCTGTTGCACATACTGGACACAGTTTCTGTTCTAAGAAAAAATTCTGGAGGCTTCATAATTTGTTTTTAGACCATCTAAGAAGAGAATTAGACTGTAATATTTTTCTTATAGAAATAATATAAACTAGTATCCCAACTGAAATACTAGCAAATTCATTTCAGCTACTCACTTTGCTTTAATTCTCCTCATAGAGCATTTTTTGTTAGTTCTGGGAGTAAAGCAAGAACATGCCTGGCCACCTCATCCCCTGCAGTGGAGTGCTGAGGTGGGAGCCTGCAGTGTATTCCCACAGTCATAGTCAGGCAAGACAAACAAACGCTTTCTCAGGCTTTCCCCTGTTTCAGGTTAGGATTGTGTCTGGCTTCATCCAGGACTATGGCACAAGTTTTGCCAGTACAGATAAATGTCAGTCTTTGCACTTAAACTCTTCTATTGCCCATCCAAACCAGTTTGCTACTGCTTGAGAGAAAGATGAGTCAATCTTCTTTTAATGTTTTCCTAGGGCCCTCCACTGGCATGCTTCAAAGCATTTACATAAAAGGAATGGATGATTCCTCACAATACTATTAAATGTTAGAAAAACATTGCAACCTTTTGTGTACAGACAGGGAAGAGCAGGGTGTCTCAGGTAGCAGCAGAAACATCACCTCTAGAGTCTATACATTAGATACTATGAACAGCTTAGAAATCTTACTCTGAGGGCAGACAGGTACTTCTGCTACAAGCACCTTTTTCCTATGCACTCTCTCATGTAAACTCTGACACATACAGATATGTTGCCTCCTTTAGCTTCTCCATGTCTTACTGAGACCAGCCTAAGTACAACGTCATGTCCTTGCCAGAAGACTCTCCAAGTTCAAGATCTTGAGGTTCTCAAGTAAAGGGTAAATCTCAGACTATTTTGGTCCCTGGAAGATATTTGCAGGTTTCTTTCAACTCTGTTTTGTGATGAAAACAATTCTGAAATCGTACTTCTGGAATTCCCTGGCATTCCAGAAGAGAAAGAGTTCCCACTCAACTGCAGGGTACACAATATTTAGTAAAATACTTCGAAATCCCTTATATTCAGTATAAAAAACATATACATAATGTGTCCTTCAACAACTGGTAGAGGACATATTATCATGGTTTAGGGCCAGATGGCAGCTGAGCCCTTTGCATCTGCCCCATCCCCCGGCAGGATTGAAAGGAAAATCTGAGAGCAAAATGCAGAACCCAGTGGGTTGAGATAAGAAGACTTTAACAGAACAAGGAATGAAGAAAAATGAAAAGAATAAAAATAATACTAATGAAGTAATTTATACAGTGGGTGATGATAAATGTAACAATCCTGACCATTCATCAAAAACCGCTGCCTCTGTCCAGGCCAGCTTTCCCTTTATATGGAAGGCATGACATAAGTATGGCATCAAATGCTCCACTGGCTGGCTTGGTTGGTACCCTGGATGTGACCCCTCCCAGCTTCTTGTGAAAATTAACCCCATGCTAGTCAAACCTAGGACAAGCATGAAAAGGTATTATGATTATACAGCTGGACATGACAGAGACATTGTGTCATAAATAAGCTATTAAAATGGTAAAGTCAATAAATGTGTATTCATCCTCTGATGCTGTTCTTACACTGTCGTGTTTAGTCAGATAAGCCTTTTTTCCCTTGAATAACTGAAAACAAAATGCGTGAAATCTAGCTGTAGCCTTGTCTGCAGCTTAAAAAATCTTTGAAGAGGTCACAGAACCATATCTCACTAAGAACTGTTTGAAGTATCAAGACCAAAAAAAACTTGGCCAACCCAACAAACCTTACAAACAAGGGTTATGCCACAAGCCAAGAAACATGTAGTGTCCTATCAGGTTGCTACCATAACTGTTAGATTATGAGAGAATCACAGAATCATTAAGGTTGGAAAAGACCTCTAATATCATCAAGTCAAACCGTCAACTTATCACCACCATGGCCACTGAACCATGTCAGTAATCTAAAAGTTTTTTGAACACCTCCAGGGACACTGATTCCACCACTTCCCTGGGAAGCCTGTTCCAATGCTCAACAACTCTTTCTGTGAAGAAATTTCTGCTAATATCCAATCTAAACCTCCCCTGAAGCAANTCATTAAGGTTGGAAAAGACCTCTAATATCATCAAGTCAAACCGTCAACTTATCACCACCATGGCCACTGAACCATGTCAGTAATCTAAAAGTTTTTTGAACACCTCCAGGGACACTGATTCCACCACTTCCCTGGGAAGCCTGTTCCAATGCTCAACAACTCTTTCTGTGAAGAAATTTCTGCTAATATCCAATCTAAACCTCCCCTGAAGCAAACTGAGGCCATTTCCTCTTGTTCTCACTCTGGTAAGG
>VWZX01010699.1:23158-44161 GCA_013399015.1 Galbula dea | reverse complement strand
CTTCCAACTCCTAACATTCTGTGATTCTGTGAAAACCCAAAATAACTCCTGGGCCAATAGAACATGAGTTTTATAGGTATATGGAAGAACTAATTTTCTTTGATTCTGTTTTCTTCTAGAATCTTATATCCCTCAGTGTGGAACACAATTGCATTAGTAAATTCTGTCTTGGTTCTAGATTTCATTAAAATGCATCTTTTTACATATTTTTACGTTACTTTTCTTTACGTATTGATATTTACACATAAATACTAAATATTTTTAAATATTTACATATTTTACGTTAATTTACACATTATTACTACTTCCTTTTGCATAGTTATCTGTAGAATTTAGATCTTTTTGGCTGTATAGTATTTACCTATGTTAGACCTTCTTCCAAATTAAATTTTGGTATTTTTCTTTCAGAACCCCAGGAACTTCGAAAATAATAAATTTCTGGTTACTAAGAGCTGCAACTGAAAGCATACCTCAACAAATAAATTGTTTCCCAAGAGATAATATATTGAAGCTTTGGGTGGTTCTATCCATGATAGCAAACTTGGTTAAACATCAGGCATACTTTATCCTTCCAAGGTGTTAACCGTTGGCCATGGGACTTCTCTTGATTAAACTGCTGTCATTGTTTTTTTGTCATATAGAGAAAATTACTGGGGAAACAAGGTAGAGGAAATAGATTTTGCTTGTGAAGAACCATTTGGGTCATTATTTCAAGGACTGAGGACTAAACTTCTGAAATAAGTTAACTACCTTGCCATGTGAAGCTTCTAAAAGTATAGTTTAAAAAAAACCCTTTACAGAATTGTCAAAAATATGATTTTACTGAATGTAAGCAGTGGCATGTTTTACCAAATAAAAATAAACATCATGTCAATCAATTTATATGTTCTGCTTTTAGGCCCAAGTTCTTTAGGTAACATTGTAGAAGATGTTACACATCCATGTAATCCAAATCCATGTGCAGCTAATCAGTTATGTGAAGTAAATCGAAAAGGATGTCAGTCTGGAGAACTGTGTCTTCCATATTTGTGTGTGCCTGGTAAGGATGTTTGGACTTCTGCTTATCTGAATTTAAATGATAAACATATGTTACTGAAATTTCATTGAAAGTTTTAAAGTAAATTGCTAATATCCCAAAAGAATTAGTATGACAATTATCTTCTGTTTTCAAAATCTGTAACCTACCTTTTAGCTCATTTCATTTCTCTATGTGTTTCTAGTTTTATTGCCACTGAAACATAACATCTTATTAGAAGACACATTGCTTTCTTTGCTTCAGAAGAGATGAATGGTCTCTAAGCAGCCTGCCTGCTTTTTAAAGTTACAAGCATGCAATACGGTATATAAAGTGCAGCTCACTGCTCCTGCGGACACCATAATGTGTATTGCCCTGTATTTCCACACAGAATTAGCCATATCCGTATTATTTTCCTTACTGGTGTGGTAAATGGATATTATGTCCATTTTACCTTTGTAATAAGGTGGGACTCAGTCTCTTCTCCCAGGTAGTAAGAAATAGGACAAGAGGAGGTGGCTTTGAGTTGCACCAGAGGAGGTTCAGATTGGGTATTAGGAACAATTTCTTCACTGAGGCAGCTATTGGGTATTGGAACAGGCTGTCCAGGGAAGTGGGGGAATCACCATCCCTGGAAGAGTTCAAAAAACTTGTAGATATGGTGCCTGGGGATATGGTTTAGTAGTGGGCATGGTAGTGTTGGGTGGATGGCTGGACTTGAGGATCTCAGAGGTCTTTTCCAAACATAATGATTCCATGATATTAATGAAAATCAAGCTGTCAGTCTTGGGAGGACATTCTGAGAGCTCTGAGAATCTGATCAAATGCAGAGTGCCCTGGGATGTACATTTACATTGGCAGCAATTCCAGAGTTATAGTAAAGTTCAAGATTTTATGTTACATGGAATTGCCCTAAATCCTTCTTCATAAGCCAGGTCTGCTTCTCAGAATTTCTTCAGGAGCTCATGGGTAAGTAGTTCCAATCTGAAAAAATTAATACCCAAAATTTTTCTTGAGTTTCACTGTTGCCACTTCACTGGGTTCAGAATCCCCAAGGGCTTGGGAAGGAAGTGACTGGCACATAATTTATTTGCCTTTCCTTTCTTCTCTGTATTACTTGAATTTGCAGCACTTACGCAGCATCTCTGCACTTCATATTATGGAATGTTAGGAGTTGGAAGGGACCCCGAAAGATCATCTAGCCCAACCCTCCTGCCAGAGCAGGATTCCCTAGACCAGGTCATCTTTAATGACTGACAGTGCTGTGAGTTCATTACCTGGGGAAGAAGGCAGAACTGTAAGACAGATCAGCTCTGTGTCTCCCAGATCTGTATGTGGGGGAATATCTTTGCCAAACCGCTCTACCCAGACCACTATTTAATGCCCTAATCATATGCATTACCAGGCTATACATATGCAGTGGATTTCCGGGAAATAGGTGGGATCATTAAAATTAGTTCCAGGAACTCATTATCATAAGTCTCCTCCTTTTGGTGCATGCGCACCGCCTTCTGGTGGTCGTGGGCGGTGGTCTTGTGAGGAAGGCCTGAAGTTATCATCGCATTGGCATTTTCAACTTTGTTCAGCTTTACCAAGTTGGCAGCCATCAGGGTCATGAGAACTGGTTCTGTCTGGTAGTCCTGCAGCTGAGTTCCCGTTATCTCCTAGCGGGGCCCCTTAGTCCTTGTGTCTTATCTTTGCAGACCTACTCTATTCCTCCCTGTTTTCTTACTGTGTATTGTGGGCCAAATGTCCTAACCTACTAACCCTTTTCCGGCTCAATTGTCTTTTACTGACTCAATAGTTTGAAGGAAAATGACACTGACTTTGGGAAAAAACACTGGTATGAATAATGGATCTTGTACTGCCTTGTCCTTCCACAAGACCCACATTAAAGATGACGTCTGGAGATGCAGCAGTACACAGCTGACTGCATTTCTGCTGCTGCTCCATTAAGTGATAATTTTAATATAGTTGCACCTCACTAGAAAGGCATTGGTGGTCATTTGGGAGCTACTTTTTTAGAACATAGGTGTTGACTGATTTCTGCAGCACATATGAGTATGAGCTGACTGGGGAAAGAGCCTCATGTAGAATGAGTTTTGGCTATCTAACTTTTAAATAGCAGGCTTGGATGGTGTTGATAACAAGGGTCAAACCTACAAAAGGAGGCAGAGGCTGTATGATGTCCCACTTTTACAGCCCCTTTGTTGTACTATATTAGACACCAATAGTTCTTGCCTCAGTTTTTCCCTTTTAAAGCAAAAGGTACCATTCAGTGACATGAGGGATCACCTAGGGTTCTTGAAGCAAAGAGGAAAGCTCGCATTTTTTGACTGCTTGAACATATGTATTGGGAGAGACTGAACAAGTCAGAGCAGCACTGATTTTTAAAACTGAATTTCAGGAAACAGCTTCCTTTCTAGAGGAAGTGGTAAAGAACATTGCTGTAATTGTCTTGCATTAGATCCTGAGCCTCTTTTGTTCCAGCAGTTCCGTGGTTGATCAGCAGTTTCTCCAGTAATATTTAATTACAAAGAGGAAAACGGGTTTACTTCCTGTGAAGATTGGAAGGTGACTTTTATATTTGATTTCAGTCTTTTTATTGGTTGAAAGTTGCAGGAAATTTTTTGCAGTTCATCACTTCTAGGGTAATTTTAATCTACTATTTATTTTATTATATACTCCTTGCAAATTTTAAAAACATTTTTCTTCTTTTCCATTATTTTTTTTAAGCACTGTTTTTCTGCTTTTCTGTCTTTTTCCTTTCTCCATGCCTGTCTATGAGAGTCCTTCAGTGTTCGTATAAGAGGTACAAGAAGGGAAGGAGGACACAATAAAATACATGAGAGGGAAAATGACTAGGCTTTGCTTGTGAGACCCTTTAATTCAGACTCTATGTAGGAGAGAGTGAATTGTGTTACTCGTCGTATCATAAACATTTCATAGTACAACAGAACTCTGGAAAATGAAATTACTTGATAACTGTTGGAATTACCTGTCTTTTTATCTGAAGTGGCATTTCTACAGGTACTTCAGAACATTATCTCAAGCAAGTATTTTCTATATCTGCTACTTATTGCCTCTATGAAATGAGTGAATTCATTTAAAGGGCAGGAGCAAGGCTGCTTTAGCAACACCTTAGCTTTTTCACAAGTCAAAAGAGTAATAGCTATTTTTTGTAGTGGCACTTGCCAAAGAATTTACTAAATATGAGTGTGATGGTTTGGACCTGGCTCCCTGCCAAACACCCAAACTCACAGTGAAAAGCCTTCTTCCCTCCCTCCCTTCCTTCTCAGAGTAATAGAGAAAAAACTATAGGAAAACCAAAGAGTCTGAAGACTAATACATTTATCTATATAGGAGTTATACACCATCAGATACCATATATAAAGTAGATGGAACCCCCAAACACCCCCCGAAAAGGGAAGGGGAAAGGGAGAGGGAAAGGGAAGAAGGGACAAAAAAAAAAGAGGAGAAACCAAAACAGATGTGTAAGCTTAAAGAAATAAATCTCACAACTCTAGTCCTAGAGATTCGGCAATTGCCGCTTCCAAGGCCTACAAGGCCTCACCCCCAACACGGGCAGGACCAATAGCAGAGAACCTGCGTCCTTGGGTCCACTGGAAGGAAGAGGAGAGAGAAGGCTTCTGCCCTTCTTATTTATACCCACAGTTACGTAAAAATCGTATGGAATACTGGGAACTTCTGACCACTTCCCTGGTTACAAGCTGGTTACCAGGGAAAAGGCCTGGGCCAAACCATCGCATTATGTATTGCAAGAGGTAGTGGGATTGTTGCCCACTAATGCTAAAATTTCTCCTTGTATATAGGTTGCAAACTGGGAGAAGCCTCAGATTTTATTGTCCGTCAAGGTACGCTTATTCAGGTTCCATCCTCAGCTGGTGATGTTGGTTGTTACAAGATTTGTACCTGTGGACACAGTGGATTGCTGGAAAACTGCATGGAGATGCATTGTGTTGACCTCCAAAAATCATGCATTGTTGGAGGACAAAGAAAAAGTAAGTATTAGAAGAGTAATGTATTTATATGTTTATACAGCATGTGCTCTTTACATAATTGAATTTGAGGTAAATAGGAAGACCCAGAGGATCTGAATGTGGAGTTTATCAGAAAACAAAAAAGTTGCTGTTCGAATCCCTATATATAATATTGACCTGTATTATACTCAGTGGGGAGCCTTGAGCCCCTGACGAGCACAGCTCTGGTTCAGCATTGGAAGGGCCAGGAGTGAAGGTGGCTGAACACCCACCTAAGATAAAAGCAGCAACCAGGAGCTTGGTGAACAGAAGCGCAGCGAACACAGCAGGCAAACAGAGTGTGGTGTGTCAGTCAGGGCATGGGCACAGCAGTTTGCACAGCAGTTTGTGCAGGAGGATGCAGTCTTCCTCCTGGCTCAAGAGACAAGCTCAATTTGTCTCTTGACAAGCTCAACTAGTCAACTGGTGGTCATCACCCACCCAACTTGAAGAGACCTAGCTATGGTTTCCACTCAGCCAAAAGCCATTGCCATAAGGGATGTGGCAGTGAAGACAGAGCTCCCACATAAACATGCAGCTGTCCAGGTCTCTGGCTGCAGGGAGTGCCTCAGCCTGTCACTGGTGCTGGAGGGCAACAGAGATAACACCTTGAATGAGGTGTGAGGACGTAGATAATCTGCTCAGCCTGGTGGCAGAGCTGAAAGAGGAAATGGAAGGGTTAAGGAGTATCAGGGAGTGTGAGAGAGAGACACTGGTGGAGTCCCTGAGACAAATGCAGCAGATCTCCTCCACAAGAAGCAGAGGATCCTCTACCCTCTCGCCACCAGGCAGAAGGAGGGGATCTAAGAGATAGGGACAGTGGATACAGGTCACTGCTTAGGGTGGGAGGCCAATCCCCTCCCAGTCCCCATCACCTTCCCAGGTGCCCTTACACAATAGGTAAGACGCTCTAGAATCTGATGGACAAGCAACTGATGATGTAGATGATGGTCCATCCAAAGGGTTGCCTAGAGCAAGTCAGTCAACTTCTTGTATTACAACTGTCTCTGCAAAGAAAAAAAGAAGGGTGGTTGCTGTAGGTGACTCCCTTCTAAGGGGAACAGAGGGCCTGATATGCCAACCAGAACCATCCCACAGGGAAGTCTGCTACCTCCCTGGGGCCCAGGAAAGTGATGTCACTAGGAAACTCCATGGTGTGGTACAGCCCTCTGAATATTACCCACTATTGGTTGGCAGCAATGAGGTTGTGAAGAGAAGTCCAAGGTGGTCAGAAGGGTCTTCAAGGCACTGGGAAAATTGGTCGAAGGAACAGAAGCACAGGTAGCGTTTTCCTTCATCCCTTCAGTAATGGGGTGAATACTCAGTAAAGCAGTTGACACTGTCTCCCATAGCATCCTTGCAGCTAAACTGAGCAAGTGTGGTCTGGCTGATTGGGTAGTGAGGTGGATTGTGAACTGGTTGAAGGACACAAGCCAGAGAGTCGCGGTCAATAGGATGGAGTCTAGTTGGAGGCCTGTGTCTAGTGGAATCCCTCAGGGGTCGGTACCGGGACCTGTACTTTTCAATCTATTCATTAACGACCTGGATGAGGGAACAGAGTGTGCTCTCAGCAAGTTTGCTGATGACACTAAACTGGGTGGAGTGGCTAACACACCACAAGGTTGGGCTGCCATTCAGCAAGACTTAAGACAGGCTGGAGAGTTGGGCAGGGAGAAATTGAATGAGATTCAGTGAGGCCAAGTGTCGAGTCTTGCACCTGGGAAGGACCAACCCCATGTATGAGTATAGGTTGGGGGCTGAGCTGTTGGAGAACAGTGAAGGGGAAAGGGATCTGGGGGTCCTGGTGGATGGAAGGATGACCATGAGCCAGCAGTGTGCTCTTGTGGCCAGGAGGGCCATTGGGATTCTGGGGTGGATTAGAAGGGGTGTGGTTAGTAGGTCAAGAGAGGTTCTTCTCCCCTTTTACTCTACCCTGGTGAGGCTGCATCTGGAATAGTGTGTCCAGTTGTGGGCCCCTCAGGTTAAGAAGGATAGGGAACTGCTGGAGAGAGTCCAGCACAGAGCCACCAAGATGATGAAGGGGGTGGAACATCTTCCTTATGAGGAAAGGCTGAGGGAGCTGGGTCTCTTTAGCTTGACCTCATCTATGCTTATAAATACGTGAAGGGTGCGTGTCAGGAGGATGGGGTCAGGCTCTTCTCAGTGAAGCCCAGTGACAGGACAAGGGGTAATGGCTGCAAGCTGAAGCATAGGAGGTTCCATGTGAATACAAGAAAAAAATTTTTAACCAGTTCAGGTGCCAGAGCACTGGAACAGACTGCCCAGAGAGGTTATGGAATCTCCTTCTCTGGAGATAACTCAAAACCCGTCTGGACGCGCTTCTGTGTGACCTGGTCTAGGGAATCTTTCTGTGGCATGGGGGTTGGACTAGATGATCTTTCAAGATCCTTTCCAACTCCTAACATTCTGTGAACAGGAAAACCCACCTGATTAACATGTGGCTCAGAGGCTGGTGCCATCAGTAGAATTGTGGGTTTTTCAGTCATGAGAGAGTTTGCATGGTACCAGGTCTGCTGGAGACAGGTGGGGTTCACCTGTCTCAAAGTGGGAAAAGGATTCTAGCCCATGAGCCAGAAGGGATGTTTGAGAGGGCTTTAAACTAAGTTTGAAGGGAGAAAGGAATGAAACCAGGCTTACTAGAGATGAGCCTAGGAGAGGCCTGCCACTGTTGGAGGTGAAATCAATAGCCTAAATAACCAATGCGTGCACCATGGGTGACTATCAGAAAACAGAAATGTGGTGTCATTGCTACAATGGATGGCTATTAGCTTTTCAGAAGGGGTAGGCAAAGGTGGAGAGGCAGTGGTGTGGTTTTGTATCTTAGGGAGTTTTTTGATTGTATAGAGCTCAATGACAGTAATGATGAGGTCAGGTGCTTATGGGTAAGGATCAGGGGGAAGGCCAACAAGGTAGATATCCTGATGGGAGTCTGTTATAGACCACCCAACCAGGATGAAGATGCAGATGAAGCATTCTATAAGTGACTGGCAGAAGCTCAAAATTGCTAGCCCTTGTTCTCCTGGTGGACTTCAACTTACCAGATGTCTGCTGGAAATACAACACAGCAGAGAGGAAACAGTGTGGGAAGTTGCTGGAGTGTGTGGAAAATAACTTCTCAGCACAGCTGGTAAGAGAGCCTACCAGGGAGGTTCCCTGCTAGACCTACAGTTTACAAACAGAGAAGGACTGGTGGGAGATGTGGTTGAAGGTCATCTTGGGCATAGCAATCATGAAATTATAGTTTTCAATTCTTGGTGAAGTAATGAAGGGCGTGAGCAAAACTGCTACCTTGGATTTACAGAGAGCAGTCTTTGGCCTGTCTAAGACACTGGTTGAAAGACACTGGTTGGGGGATAGTCCTAATGGGCAATGGGGTCCAGGAAGGCTGGACATACTTCAAGAAGGCAATCTTGAAAGTGCATGAAGAGACCATCCCAATGTGTAAGAAGAGCCAGTGGGGAATTAGACTGGCCTAGCTGAACAGGGAACTTTGTCTGGGACTGAGGGTTAAAAAAAGAGAGTTTACCACCTTTGGAAAAAGGGACGAGAACTCAGGAAGAGTACAAGGATGTTGTTCGGTCATGCAAAGAGAAAATTGGAAAGGTGGAAGGCCTCAACTCAGTCTGGCCACTGTTGTACAAAATAACAAAAAGGTTTTTGGAGCATTTAGCCAAAGGAAGGCTAAGGAGAATCTCCATTCTTTATTGGATGTGAGGGGGGAACATTGCCACCAAGGATGAGGAGAAGGCTGAGGTATTTAATGCCTTCTTAGCCTCAGTCTTTAATAGTCAGATCAGCTATCCTCAGCCCCCTGAGCTGAAAGACAGGGACAGGGAACGAATAAACCCTGTCATGATCCAGGAGGAAGCAGTTAGTGACCCGGTACTCCACCTAGATGCTCACAAGTGTATGGGGCCAGATGGGATCCACCTGAGAGTACTAAGAGAGCTGATAGTAGGGCTCACCAAACCACTCTCCCATCATTTATCAGCAGTCCTGGTTAACCAGGCAGGTCCCAGATGACTGGGGGTTAGACAACATGATGCCCATCTACAAGAAGCGTCACAAGGTGGATCCTAGGAACTACAGGTGAGTCAGGCTGACCTCGGTACCAGGCTTTATCCTTTCAATGTTATTCTGAACATTTATCTTTTTCTGGCTACTGTTCTTTAATTGTATTGACGTCATGCTTTCGCAGAGTATATTCTATTGTAACACTATGGTCCAGTTCTTAAGTGAAAATGATCAGCTCACAGCTTATTTTGTGAAGATTATGGAGCAGATCATCCTGAGTATGATCACACAGCATGTGCAGGACAACCAGGGGTAAGGCCCAGCCATCGTGGGTTCATGAAAGGCAGGTCCTGGTTGACCAACCTGATCTCCTTCTATGACCAGATGACATACCTAGTAGATGAGGGAAGGGCTGTGGATGTTGTCTTAGACTTCAGTAAAGCCTTTGATGCTGTCTCCCACAGCATTCTCCTGGGAAGCTGGCAGCTCAGGGCTTGGACAGGTGTACTCTTCACTGGGTAAGAAACTAGCTGAATAGTCAAGCCCAGAGAGTTGTGATGAATGGAGTAAAAACCATTTGGCAGCCAGTCACAATTGGTGTTCCAGGGCACAGTTTTGGGGCTAATACTGTTTTATATCTTTATCAATGATCTTGATGAAGCGATTGAGTGCACCCTCAGTAAATTTGCAGATGACACCAAGTTGGGTGGGAGCGTTGTTCTGCTTGAGGAACTTGTTGTCCCCTGCAGAGGGATCTGGACAGGCTGGATTGATGGGCCAAGGCCAGTGGGATGAGGTTCAACAAGGCCAAGTGGCAGGTCCAGCACTTGGGTCACAACAACCCCATGCAAAGCTACAGGCTTGTGGCAGTGGCTTGAAAACTGCCCAGCAGAAAAGGACCCTGGGGGCAGGGGTGCTTGTGAACATGAGCCAGCAGTGTGCCCAGGTGACCAAGAAGGCCAACAACATCCTGGCCTGTATCAGAAATAGTGCAGCCAGCGGAACTAGGGAAGTGATTGTCCCCCGTACTCAGCTCCTTGACTGTTCATCCCTTCTGGAATGTGGCATCCCTCCCACAGGGAATGATGCCCCATGAGTCTTCACTGGAGTCCCGTCATCTCTTCAGGGGAACCCCCCCACACCCTAGTGCAGGCTCCTTCTGCTCCACGGGCCACATGGTGGGCTCCCCACCAGCAACTCCACTGCAGGACTCCAAAGGCAGCTGCCAACCTTGCCACATGCCCACAGGCTGCACCGTCAAGTTGAGTTCCCCACTTAAATGTGCTGTTCACAGAGGTGCTGATTGGCTCAGGACCAACATTGGTGCTGAACCTTCTCACCTCAGCATGCCCAGCACAAACCCACTACAGTTACAAGTAAGTTTCCTTATATTATCAGGGATTTCACACCTGAGTTCATTTGGGTAAATACTTTCTGGTCTTGCACAGTCAGCATTTTTCTGTCCAAGAGCTGCTTCTGAGGCAGGTTCTCTAACACATTGCCTGTGAAGAAGATACTCAGCTTAAACTTACTTCCTCTGCAGGGGACAGGGATGCAAGAAAAGCTTTTATTTTTTTTTTTTTTGATTGATAGTGCCTTATCTTCTGAGTGGTTCTTTTGTGTATGGATCAGGTGTTCACTCCTACCAGAAACTTAGCTGTAGGTATAAAAGTCACATTGAAACAGTTGCTGATGTCTGAATTATCAGTTAACAAAACTAGTAATCACTGGATGTATTTCCAATAGACACATGTGCAGAGGCATACATACACACATGCTGCTAACATGGCCAGCCACACTGATCAACACAGACAGAAATTAATGCTGCTCCTGGCACCCACATAAACACACATAGCCTTAACACAGACATAAACAGCACATAGGGCCCGTGCCTGTTCCTATTCTGCCAGAAATGAAGCCCACTAATGAAATATATGCTCACAGAATAGAGTTCTGTCCAGCAGCAGCCTCTAGATGCGCAGTTTCTCTGGTAGCTGCCCCTCAGATGCCCAGTCTGCCAGAGTTGGTGGCATCTGGACCTATGAACACCCAAGGTTTGTTTCAATTCCAGTAGATGCCACACAGACCTCTTATCTTACTTTTGATTTTTCTAGCTTAAGAGTTTGTTAGCATTGCCACACGTATTCAGAGTAAAAAGCACACACACAAAGAGGGTAAAAATAGGATTGAATAAAAATACAGGATAGATTGTGGTGATCAAGTGCAGAGTTCAGTGAGAGAAGCACAGTGACCAGCCACCTGTCTACACTCAACCTGTTTTCCCACACATGTTCCTGCTTGACCCATCTTAATTCCTCCTTTTCCTTCATCTTTGCTCCTTCCACTAAACATCCCATAATCAGTTTTTCAAAGTCCTAAAATTCTTTTCTTTCAGCATCACATAATAAATCTGAGTTCTCTTTAGGCAATGATGCTAGTTCAGTTCAAGTAGCATTCTGAAGAGGGAGTTTCTTTTGCTAAGTGGTATTTGTGTGTTTCACAGAAAAGGCAATAGTTTAAGTGTGTTTAAAAGACTGTTGTGTTAATGTGTATAAACCCATCAGAAATACATCCCTGTCATAGACTGTCCTCTGCACTTAGATTTCTTTGAAACCTTCATAGCCTGCAATTAAGGCAGCCTCTGCCTTTCAGAAAAAAATTATTAATTCTTAATTAAATTAATATTAAATAAGGATTCTTGTTTAACATGTTAATCAGTAAGGCTAACAGATGCTTAAAAATTAATGTGTAAGCAGACACATTACAATAACAAAGGTATAATTAATGCTGGTTCTTTAAAGTCTTTCTCGGTGTGGTGGTTCTAGACCTGCTGATTTTTTTCTGCCAGGTAACTGTTGTATGAGCAGCTTTTAGTTTTAATGAAAAATAATCTTTTTCTTGGCTTAGGTTTAAATTACTAATTTTCTAAAATTACTGTTGCTGTTCAGAGATTAAATTGGCATGGGTAAGAAGCATTAATTGAGTTCTATATTATCTGACAAAGTAGTTGAAAAAGATGTGACAAGTGATGCTTCGTAAAAGATGATAATCGATTTATTTGCAGATTTATTCATTGCTTCAGACCTTTAAAGGTGGATTTTTGTTATGCAGACCAACACTATGCTCTTTGTAAATGAAAACAAAATAAAAAGTTACTGCTAAGATAGGACATCTTACAAAATGTCTTGAATATAAAATGAAGTCTGTGCTGAGCTGTAACCTGTCTGAAGTTGATGTCTTTGAATCAGCAAGCAAGAGGTTTTCTACTAGTTAGATATTCCAGCACAGGACATTGCTTAGTGTCTGCAAATAAGCCCTTTTAGAATACTGTTAAACTGAAGTCTGAGCATAACTAAAGTAAGTGAAAGATACCTAGTAAGTCGGAAGTAACAGTCACTTTTCTTACCATGTAATAAAAACTAGTGTTTTCACATTAAGTAAACCTTAAGAAGCAAGGCACTTGTCATAGTTAGTCACAAACATAATTTTCTGAATGTGAACCAAACCCTGCAATCATGAAGTAGGTAATTGGGATATTTCTTTCTCTTAAAAGATACCAAACAGAGCTAAATAATCAGTTGTAAAATTATTTTCATCACTTGGGAAAGTCTGCCTGTAACATTCATAGAATCATAGAATGGCTCAGGTTGGAAGGGTCCTTAAAGATCATCTAGTTCCAACCCCCCTGCCATGGGCAGGGATGCCAATCACTAGACCAGGTCACCCAGGGCCATATCCAGCCTGGCCTTGAACACCGCCAAGGATGGGGCATCCACAACCTCTCTGGGCAACCTGTTCCGGTGCCTAACCACACTCCTGGTAAAGAAATTCCTCTTAATCTCTAATCTAAATTTCCCCTCTTGTAGCTTGTAGCCATTTCCCCTTGTCTTATCACAGTTTGAGAATACAAAAAGTCTCTCCCCTTCTATCCTATAGTCCCCCTTTAGGTACTGGAAGGCAGCTATGAGATCCCCTTGAAGCCTTCTCTTTTTAAGGCTGAACAACCCCAACTGTTTCAGCCTTTCCTCGTAGGGGAGGTCCTCCAGTCCTTTAATCATCTTTGTGGCCCTCCTCTGGACTCTCTCTAACAGGTCCACATCTTTTTTACGCTGAGGAGCCCAGAACTGGATGCAGTACTCCAGGTGGGGCCTCACAAGGGCAGAGTAGAGAGGCAGGATCACCTCCCTAGACCGGCTGGTCACACCTCTCCTGATGCAGCCCAGGATGCAGTTGGCTTTCTGGGCTGCGAATATACATTGCTGGCTAATATCCAGCTTTCCATCTATCAGGACCCCCAAGTCCTTCTCTGCACAGCTGCTTTCAATGAGTTCTTCACCCAGTCTGTACTCATAGCCAGGATTACTCCTACCCAAGTGCAGGACCTTACATTTAGATTTATTAAACTTCATTTTATTCTCTTGGGCCCATTCTTCAAGTTTATCCAGATCCCTTTGGATGGCATCTCGCCCCTCTGGTGTATCAACCACACCACTCAGCTTTGTGTCATCTGCAAACTTGCTGAGGGTGTACTTGATACCCATGTCCAGGTCATTAATGAAGATGTTTAAGAGCACCAGTCCTAAGATGGAGCCCTGGGGGACAGCACTCGTCACTGCTCTCCACCCGGACAAGGAGCCATTAACCACGACTCTCTGATAGCGTCCTTCCAGCCAATTTCTTATCCATCGAACAGTCCACTCATCAAATCTGCACATTCACACATTTACAACACATTTACAACTCGTAATATTTTTTGAATTTTTTTGTTCATCCAAAGAGGATAAAAGTCAGCCATACATCCTTAAAACTTAAACCAACAATATATGTAGCTGGCAGGTAGTCAATATTCAGGAGGTGCTGTCCATTTAAAACAAACAAACAAGACTAAACGAAAACCAAAAAAAACCCACCACAAAACCAAAACAAGACAGCTTCTTCTCTTTTGCATAATTACTAAGTTTGTGTGCTGATTAAAAGTCTAGATATTACATAATAAAATATAAAAATTACTACATTGCAATTTCATATAAAATATGGTCACCATATGAACTTTTTGTAGTGACTATATTTAATTGGTTAGTGACTATATCTAATTGGTTTATATGTTAGTTGCAAAAAGCCAGAGCTAGTCATAAAATCTGAACTGTGGTTTTTAAAACCATTCTCAATAAACTAGACAAACTTGAATGTTTTATCTGATGCTAGATTTTTTGTGTGTATGTGTTTTGAATTGACTCCAGATAATGCAATGACTACTGATGAAAGGACAGTTTGCTGTATGTGATACGGCTGTATGTAGTACAGGTTGATAGTGAAAGCCAAAATTGTGCAGTTTTCAAGTGGGTCCTTGAGTCAGTTACTCTTTACTCTGAAGAATCACCTAAGAGATTGTGTGTTTGGCATTACCTTTAAACCTTGGAAACTTTTCTTCTTCCCTGCTGATAAATTCCTTTTTCCTTGAGTGGTATTGTGGTTTAGACAGAGCTTTTTGTGCTACAGTTTTTTGCTTCCAATCCCTTTTCTTCTGCCATCATTTTCTAGGGAGTACTTTTTCCCAATTGCTCAGACGCTGAGGATTTTCATTGCACCCCTGTAATGTTTTTCAAAAGTTCTAATCCTTCATCTCAAACCTTTGAAAAGACATTAGAGAGAATTGTTTTATTTTGTAAGGCACAGTTACTCTTACACTTTCCTGAAGAGCTCTGTGTTCATTGGTAATCTTTAATAACTGGTTTTGTTATGGATAGATCAGCTGTCACCAGCATGTATTGATTTTACATAAATACAACACCTGGAAGGACAGTTATATGGACAGTTCACAAAACCAAACTGGAATTCCTAAATCAAGGAAAAATTCCGTAAGTTTGCAATTTGATTCTTAGATACAAGTATGAAAAAGTTACTGACTTGTAAAATGGAAAAATTAGGCAGATATATGAAGGGGTGACTCGCTTATTAGATGAAGGAAGGGCTGTGGATGTTGTCTACCTTGACTTTAGCAAGGCGTTTGACACACTTTCCCACAGCATTCTACTAAAGAAGCTGGCTGCTCGTGGCTTGGATGAGCACATGCTTGGCAGGATAGAAAATTGGTTGGAGGGCCAAGTCCAGAGAGTTGTGCTTAGTGGAGTCAAGTCCGGTTGGTGGCCGGTCACGAGCGGTGTCCCTCAGGGGTCAGTGCTGGGACCTCTCCTGTTCAACATCTTTATTGATGACTTGGATGAGGGGATAGAGTGCACCCTTAGTAAGTTTGCAGATGATACTAAGCTGGGTGGGAGTGTCGATCTGCTTGAGGGTAGGGAGGCTCTGCAGAAGGACCTAGGCAGGCTCNAGAGGCTTAGGGAGTTGGGGTTGTTTGGCCTGGAGAAGAGGAGGCTGAGGGGAGACCTTCTTGCTGTCTTTAGCTATTTGAAAGGTCATTCTAGGGAGGAGGGTGTTGGCCTCTTCTCCCTTCTGACTAGTGATGGGACTAGAGGGAATGGGCTTAAGCTGAGCCAGGGTAGGTTTAGATTAGATATTAGGAAGAATTTCTTTACTGAAAGAGTGGTGAGATATTGGAATAGGCTGCCCAGGGAGGTGGTGGAGTCACCATCCCTGGAGTTTTTTAAGAAGAGGATAGATGTGTTTCTTCAGGGGATGATTTAGGGGTAAGAGTAGTGTAGAGCTATTGGTTGGACTAGATGATCTTGAGGGTCCTTTCCAACCACAATGATTCTGTGATTCTGTTCCTTCCTTAAAAAGCCACTGTGATGATGTCAGTTGCATTGATACAGGCTCCTTTCTGAAAGCCAGTAGATAAACATAGATCTCTGTATTTGTGTATGTCTTATGCTGAACCCAAATCTTGGTTTCTCTTCAGCTTTGCTTTCTTGTTCCCTGTTTTGGACAAAGCGGCATTGTAACTTGTACTACATGTTGAGGCTGAAATTACAACTTTAATGGATGTTGCAAAACAATGAAGACTGGAATTGGCGCTTTTTAGCTTTTGACAGAATGACAGAAAGTACAGAGGAAAGATATCAGCACTACAGAGGATTTTTGCGTTATGTATGAGACTATGGCTGAAAGTTTAGCAGTCTTGTGTTAGAATAATTTGAGAGAAGAATATATGTTTTCAAAACCTTTACCTTTACAAAAACATTGTAGCTTGCTAGCCAGAATTTCCCGACCAGTTCTTCTGTTTTCTGGGTGTATTTCTTTTTGCAGGTTTAAATTGTTTGAGGGGGTGGGAAGCAAAAAGAAAACAAAACAAAAACCCACCTAACTTACACAAAGTGCTTGCTTCCTTGTTTAATTAATCAAAGTCACATGTGAACAGGATTTTTCTTTAAATGAATAAAGCAAATTTTGAAATCCAGAAGAAGATTAATTTCAGTAGGAAAATTAACTGAATGAGGAAGATTACAAGAACAATTAATAATGAAAATTTAATATCTATGTCATACATATGAATATAAAGTCTTCTTGTATATTTGCATTAATTGTATGCATTTACTTAATTTATTTTCTTTTAAGGCCATGGAACATCTTTTAATATAGATTGTAATGTCTGTTCATGTTTTGCTGGAAACTTGATATGTTCTACGCGTCAGTGTCTAACTGAGCATAGTTCAGAAGATGAACGTCGGAAGTTTACAGGTAACTTTCCAAGCTATGGAAACTGAAAGCTTAATGTTCTTAGAACAAGGATTAGCTTCTAAATTCTTTTTACAGTACTTACGGAAAATACCTAATAATTCTTTATTAATGTGTTCCTTTAACTATTTATTTTTCTCATGTCCAACCTGCCCTTCAGAAAAAAACACATACCTTTGAAAGAAAAAAAAAATAGTACTGAAAAATAAAGCCTCAGGTAGTATGTAAAAATTACAGGTAAAGACAGGACAGTGCTACTGAGGGCAAGAGATAAGGAGTTTGGGGAAAAAATAGAGAAAGCTGAGCAGAATAAGCAGTGAGACGGAGCACAAATTTCCCTTCCTACTACTTAGAAGTGTGCTACAGCATTGCTAAATTATAGGAGGGAGAAAGTGACTGAACATATAGCACATTTTGCATTTGCTGGAAGGCAAAGCTATCTTAATGACCCTTTGTGTATCTCCTGTCATAGAAAATAAGTGTGCACCAAATTCCTGGTTTTGTGTGTTGCTTTTACAGGTTTACCGTGTAACTGTGTAGATCAGTTTGTACCAGTGTGTGGTCAAAATGGACGCACGTATCCAAGTGCATGTATAGCTCGTTGTGTTGGGCTCCAGGACAATCAGTTTGAATTTGGATCATGTATTTCCAAGGATCCTTGTAACCCTAACCCTTGTAATAAAAATCAGAGGTAAAAGCAGAATATGTTTTTAAGCTTTTCTTTTCTTGCTTATTCAGTCAATAATCTGTGCTTTTTATCTCTAAAATAGGAAACTATTGAGCTCTCTGGAACACTTGAGTTTCTTTTTATTAGATTGATATCTTGTGAAAGCTGTATCTGGACAATCTGTTTTTTCAATGTCAGAAAAAGTGAAACTATAGACAGACATTAAAACGAAAATATACTCTGTAATAGTGTCAAGAGAAAAGAAAATCTGACCTTTCTTACAGAAATGAGTTAGTGGCTGATAATGTTGGTCTCTGTCTTCAGTTTCCTCTGTGTTGTTCAATACTACAGTCTCCTTTGAATTTGTAGATTTTTCTATTTTGAAAGAGAGACACCATAAGAAGTTGTGCTTTTATGAAAACTGATTATAGCCTTTTTTTTCCTGTATTTTAAATGCTTTGGCATAGAAAACTGCAAAGAAAACACTGTCATTTTGTAGCTGCAATAGCCATTATGGCATTGAAAATTATAATTTCAGTGCTGCATTGTGGGCGTACACTTTTAACTTTTTTATTTGTAATTTTTTAATTTTTAATTTGGAAAGTATAGAGAGGTTTTCTAGTTTTGTAGAGTAACCACGGTGCTTAGAACCTTACCTTATATTTTCAGTAAGGAACTGTACGCAATACATTTTTCTGTGTCAGTTTGATAATGTAGTGTAAACGTAAACGTGCTCATTTTAATACATCCCTGAAGCCCGTAGAATCTATTTAAGATCTTACCTTCCACTTGTAAGATATTTAAATCTCAGAATTTCTGAGTCTTCCATAATATAAAAAGAATGTATGTAATGCACAGGACAGCAGCACTCAGAGAGAACAAGGATGTATTGTACATAATCCAGTAGTAGCACTGTCATCATTTATGAAAGGAGAAGATTGTTTAAAAAACTATTTGACCTTTCAGCAGTCTGCTTACCAAAATCTATTGGCTGGCATTTCTCTAGCAGAGGGATGTCTTGCAAGGCATATGGCAAATGTTTTGCAGATAAGACCATGGAAGGTACATATTTCATGTAAAGGGGGAAGAATGTCTGCTGTTTCTCTTACCTGCGAAGGCTTGAGAGGGATGACATTCCAAAAAAGGAAATTGTCTTAATAGTAGATTTTTCCATTTGTTTACAGTCACCCCCAAGATTGATTTTGATATAATATACTGAACGTACAAAGCTACAATCCAATTAGATATTTCTAATTTAAACTATATAATCTTAAAAGTCTTGTTTCCACTACTTCTCAACGAAGGGTAAGGATAGACCTCTGCAATATAATCTTTTACTCTATCAGTTCACTGTTTTCATGTTTTTTCTGTGAAGCTTGAGAGTAGGCAGGAAGTTTGTCCAAACCTTTTTCAAAACTCTGTTGAAAAATATTTGGTAAAACATAAATTTTAGTGGAAACTGTAGCTGTGTTCACATACATTGACAAAACATAGTATGAACCAGTTCCAGGTTTGTGGTGAGACCTGAAAACTGGCTATTCGGAATGTTTTATCACTTCTGTTTCCTGCAGCTCTGCTGAATCATAATTAGCTCTAAAGAAACAGAGAAGATGGAGAAGATTTCAGTGAAAATATTTTCCCTGAGTATTTTGAGACTTTAAAAAAAATCCTATGACATGATAAGAAATTATTATTATTTTATGCAGGTGCATACCAAAGAAACAAGTTTGCTTGACTAGTTTTGGAAAGTTTGAATGTAGCCAGCATGAATGTGTGCCAAGGCAGTTAAATTGTGACCAGACACGGGATCCTGTTTGTGACACAGAGAACGTGGAATACAGTAATTTGTGTACCTTGTACCAAAAAGGAAAAACTTTAGCATACCGAGGACCATGCCAGGTAGGAAATGATTCTAGTAATAAATAGCAAATTCTTTGTTCTTAATGTTCATCGTAGCAGTATTCTGGGGTTTTGCAATATTCCAAGTTTTATAGCTTGCAAAATATTTTCATTGGAAGTAGCCCTTTAAAAATACAATTTTAATCAGTATAAAAAATAATCTCAGAAAATTATATTCAGAATTTTGTCAGGTCTTTCTGTGCTTTATTTAAGTTTTCCCAAAAGCAGTCAAAAGCTTTACTTACGCTTTCTTGGGGGTAATACCATGGTATTTATATCAAGTCTTCCTATATTTTTCACTACTAAAGCTTGCACTGAGGGTATGTTTACAGTAAATTGTGTCATTCCTTAGTTAGTGAAGTGCTAGTTTTTACCAATTTGAGCTTGTTTTACTTAAAAATCAATGTCTGATCATAGAAAGTCATTAAGTGTTTTGTGTGATTGTGCCCCAGGTTTACCAAATTCAGTGTTCAGGATCTAATTACTCCTAAGTTCTGTTGGAGACAAAGCAGTCTGTAGTATTTTCTTTAGTTAGTTTGTATTGGATTAGTCTTCATATTAATCCCTGAGAAGGATTAGAATTATGGTTAGGTTTTCCATCCCATTGCTCCCTATAGTGTTACAGGCAGACAAGCTGTTTCCAAAAAGAAGTCAGGAGCTACTCTTTTCAAAGTTGCTCTCTTTACTATTAATAGGCTGTTCACCTCTAGGTTTTTCTCAGATGTTGAAGATTAACTCAAGACTTTCTCTTGGTGTCAACTGATTTCTGTATTATAAATGCTACTGCGCTTCTAACTCAATTTTAGTTTCTGATTGTCTGTCTTTATACCTTCTTTTTCTTGCCCTTTTTCAGCAACCTCATTAAGTACAGGTAATTCTTCTAGTTGCACATCAGATATCTCATGAGATACTCAGCGAATCTTCAGTCCTTGAATAGTAAGAATCAAAGGAGTACTGCATGCCTAGGTTTTTTCTCCAGTAGTTACCTGTCTAGTTGTATCCATGTTCACAAAGTTTTTGACACTGGTAGCTTCAAATTTTCACTGTTGCATCTACAAGGAAGATCACAGAATCACAGAATATTAGGAGTTGGAAGGGAACTCGAAAGATCATTTAGTCCAATCCCCCTGCCACAGCAGGATTCCCTAGAACAGGTCACACAGAAGCACGTCCAGACAGGTTTTGAATATCTCCAGAGAAGGAGACTCCACAACCTCTCTGGGCAGTCTGTTCCAGTGCTCTGGCACCTGAACTGGGAAAAAATTCCTATGTGTATTCACACGGAATCTCCTATGCTTCAGCTTACAGCCATTGCCCCTTGTCCTGTCACTGGGCTCCACTGAGAAGAGCCTGACCCCATCCTCCTGACACACACCCTTCACATATTTAAAAGCATAGATGAGGTCACCCCTTAGCCTCCTCTTCTCCAAGCTAAAGAGACCCAGCTCCTTCAGCCTTTCCTCATAAGGAAGATGTTCCACCCCCTTCATCATCTTGGTGGCTCGGCGCTGGACTTTTCTAGCAGTTCCCTATCCTTCTTCAACTGAGAGGCCCAGAACTGGACACAATATTCCAGATGCAGCCTCACCAGGGTAAAGAGGAAGAAGAACCTCTCTTGACCTACTAACCACACCCCTTCTAATCCACCCCAGAATCCCATTGGCCCTCCTGGCCACAAGAGCACACTGCTGGCTCATGGTCATCCTTCCATC